>VDFB02123521.1:27500-35056 GCA_007258455.2 Sequoia sempervirens | reverse complement strand
CTCCCACTCTCTACCACCCTCTCCCACTCTCCCACCCTCTCTCACTCTCCCACCCTCCCACACTCTCTCCCACTCCTACCCTCTCTCACCCTCTCTCCCATAAGCATAAATACATACATATAGGCATAAATACATGCATGCATACATACATGACACACCAACATACATATACATACAAACATATGAAAAAACATTCAAAAAACTAGCATTTAACTAAAGGAATAAATAACACGAGCACGTTATTTGTTGTTAAAAATGTTCCATAGAGAAGAAAAAGTGAAAACTAGTAAATAACACACTCACGTTATATTTTTCTTTGGGAATCCCCAATCCTTGGCTTTGGTATTTGCTTTGGAATACCAACCCAAAAGTTTGGAGGGCATTCCCAACCACCAGAGACGTGTTTTTTGCAAATTCTACAATTTTTCACATAATCGAGTTCGTGCTCACCGTCAAGATTGCATTTGGTTCAATATCGATGAAATCAAACACATGGGTAATGTTAAGTTCTCTCTTAGCTTTCCAACGATATAATTTTTTTCACTTTTTGACAATGTGAGGGCTTTCATCCATAATTTCTTTTGTTTGTATGTCTATTTTTTTTCAAAAAGTAGTGTTTGGTTTTTTTTCGTTATAAATTAACCATTCATCGAAATTTCAAATAAATTACATTTTTCGAAACTAGATTCCATTCTGCAAATTTTAAAAAATAAAAATTTAAAAAAATCTATTACTTTCCAAATTTGTAGTGGGAGCATGGCCAAAATTCTGCTTTTTAGGAAATGCCCACTTAGAAAATTAGTTAAAAATCAAATATTCATTAAAAAATTATCATAAAAATTGTACACCAACTAGATATTGTTAGCTAACTTCTGACCATAGCGAATTTAAAAATACTAAAAAAAAGGTCACCATGCTCAAGTCGTACAAGAGTTGCTATGTTATGTTTTTCTGACAAAAACAACACCAATTTGTGTACATCCCTTTGTTGAACCCCTTAATCTCAACCATTTTCAAAAAAAATTAGTAGTTTAGAAAGTAGACTCAGAGCACTTCGATCCTTGTTTTTGTTCCATCTCAAAATTTTGAGTGTAACTATCCTCAATTTCATGTCCAAGGTCAACATTTCCTGATTTCAGAAAAAAAAAAGTGGCCACTTAAGCCCCCTTTTTGGGAACCATCTTGGTACACTTGCCCAGATATTTCTTTCAATCTACCTATATGGCTTGTCTAAGAGATTCAGGATCTCCATAACAAGCATGATACCATTGCTAGGTGCAATATCTCTACTTTACGAAGTTTAAAAGAGCATAATTTAATTTTTGCTCTGTCTCAGTCTTTGAATTCAAGTGTGGATTGTATGGTGGATGAAATTGCTACTCTAAAGAATGACTATAGACCGAGAGTGGCGGTGTTGGAGAGACCGAACAAGCAACTCTAAAGGGATTTGGATATGCTCATCAACATAAGTAAGGAGAAGCTAGAGGCGTTAGCTGAGGGGATGATTTTCCTTAATCAGAAGGCCATGGAGCTAGCTGGGAAGGGATTGTTCGATGATTAGGTGATCTTGGATCGTGGGGAGGAAGCTGGTATGGATGGGCTTTCAACTAATTTGGTTGTTGGATCTAGTGTTTGTACATGTAGTAAAACCAAGAAAGGTAAGAAGGATGCTACTCATGATGTGGAAGAAATTATGGAAATGTATGACAAGTTGGCAGCCAAGGATTTGGGGGCTGCAAAAATGCTTAAAGAACTACTTTAAGGGTCGTTTGGCTTGTCTTTATGTTTTATGTTTTTTCGCTGATGTTACTTCAGATGGTTGGTTGATGGTCTGGTAATCAGCTGGTGTTTTTTGTGGTTTTTTTTTTGGGTGGGAAGTCTGTCTTTTCTTTACTACCACTTCCTTTTTTGTTCAGGATTTCTAGTCCCTTCAAAACCTGTTTTGCGTTAATAGAAAATGCATAACTTTTTTTCCATGAAGGATAAAATTCTAATTCTTTTGAATTTATATTTGTAACTCTGATATCTAGTGCTTCCTCTTGGTTAGATAGTGTTTTATTGAATATTTTTTCCTTAATCAAGTTTCGAAGTCAAACCAATTACAATTAAGACATAGGTGGACCGTATAACGTGTAACTTTTTTTGTATGTATCAAAATTCAATTGTTTTTTTTTTTTTGTATCCAGGACTTCAATATTTGGTGCACTCATATTTTTCATTTTTTTTTGATAATATTCTATTTTTCCACATGTGCAAAACAAAGCTCTATTTTTGATGAAAAACCTACATTCACAAGAAATAAAAAATAAATATAACAATAAATTTAAATTTATTTAAAATTATACTTTTTGGGAAGCTTATAATAAGGACTACATACTTACAAAAAATAAATTTTAAATTATTTCATTTGATCCCCCAAAAGGTAAATCAAAAGTGGTTTTTTATCAGCATTTTGATAGGTGTAAAGGAGACTCCATTATAGGTATGGTTTAATGGGTTCTATCCAAGGGGGTTTGATCTAAGGTAGCTTGATCAAAACATATTCAATTGGAATGATTTAAATGGAACTCTTTAAGTCTTAAATCATTATATTTTCTAAAAATATGTGATTTCAACAAAAATTAGAATCTCCCCGAAATTGTAAACTAGCTTTGTGGGATCACCCTATTAGCCTCTCTAATGAAAACAAAATTTGTAGTGAACTCTACAATATTAGGTACCTCACCATGAGTAATATGATAGATGAAAAGTAGATTTGTGTGCAAATCAGGAATACACAATACATCTTTGAAACAACCATCACCAATCTCAACATTGCCTATCCCTGCAACATCCAAAAACTTACTATCTCCCAACTAAACGTTGGAAGTATCAATAGGATAAAGACCCAATAAAGGATAGGGAGTAAAACCCATGTGATGAGATGCTCTTGAATCCAAAAACCATCTATCACAGCTAGAATGAATTGTAGAAGTTACTAATGCATGTCCTTTCTTTGGGAGTTTATCTTCTTTACCTTTCATTCCATGTGCAAATCCTGCATTCCCTGACTGTGTAGGTTTGGATGAAGGTGAAGTTGATGTAGATGGAGAGACTGTAGAGGATTCATAGATGAAGACAATGGAATATTTTTATTATGAAGAATATTTGAAAGCTCATCAATCTTCTTCATATAATAGTGGTGTTCATCATGACCATTCTTGCAATACACACAACTAAATTTCTCCTTCTTTGGTTTATCCTCTTTTGAAGAGGTGGACTCATTAGACTCTGTCTTAGCCTTAGGTTTCTTCTTCCCTTTTCTCTAAGGTTCTTGTGCAACTAATGCATGATTCATAGAGACCCCCTCTAACTGGGCATGTTTGGCTTGGTCCCTCATCAAATGGTCACAAAATGTCTCAAAAGAAGACATTTTGAAGGCATTTCCCAAAGCATCCATGATGGAGTAAAAGGTAGAAGAAAAAACTACAAATGGACCTCTCATCTTAGAAAAAAAAAATGGACTCCTTATCGATTTTTTCCTTCCCACATCCTGCCAATTGTGACCTCATAGATTTGAACTTGACTAGGAAATCATCAATGGAAGGAAATGCATCAGGGGAAAGATAAGCTAATTTTTCCTCTAGTTGCAAAGCACGAAACTCATTGATCTAACCAAATAGGTTTTTGAACTCATCCCATAACTCCTTGGGTGTAGTACACTCCTTAATGTGGAAAAGAAGATTGTCAAAAACATGCAAAGCTATCAGACCCATAGCTTTGTCACACTTGCTTTTGTGAGAAAATGTTTAATACTCCTTGGTAAAAGTGGGTTGATTATCATTTAGTGTGGACCATAAACCATTAGATTGGAGCAACCCACTCATTTTAATCTTTCAAGTATGATAGTTATGGGGGGTTAAAATTTCAACTAAATTAGGAGTAGCCATGATAGCAGTTTGCACCAAAAGAAAGCAAAAATACACCAAACTGATACAACTAAAACCTCCAAAAATATCAACCAATGCAGCCTCTCGAGATTTATTTTTCCAACATCCAAAAATATCCCTTAAGAATTAAAAAAAAGGATTGAATATGTACCTGAATCTCAAAAAAGAGAGCCAAATGAATGCGCCAAGAGGTAGTTTGATCCGTGCAGGCAAGAGATAACCAACATCACCATGAGCCTTAGCTCATGCAACAATGAGAGGGTAGGGAAATAAAAAGACTAGTTTTTCCCGATTTCTCACCAATGTGGGATAAATGTCCATAGCAAGGTTAAAACCAGTGAATGTTTTACTCACTCAACCATAAAATGGTGAGAAAAAAGGAAACCCTAAATGAATATTTAGGGGAAAAATTCTCCCAAATTTCTCTCCAACAAACTTCACACCTGGCCTCTCCACCAAAATTAGATCAGGCCTTTAATAGGCAAAAGAAACATGATCTCAACAAGTGAATCGCACCCTCCAATAGGTGATTCCAACTGATATGGGCTTCAATAAAAAAATAAAAGCTTCTAGATAAAACATCGACCTCTAAATGCTCTAATTTTAATGCAAATGGTGCATAAATTAACATGCTGATAGGGGTTGTAAGCCAAGTGTGGGAGAATTCCACTGATATGGTGTGATTGAATGCACTTGATATTGAATGATTTTGGCAGCTACAATTTAGGTGATGCTCGACCTCCAATGTAGAACAAAGGTAATACACTATGGCATCTCAAGAAATTTACTGAGAGAAAAGGTTTCATGGAAAGGATTAGATGATTCTAGGCCTCCAAAGAGATATCACGCCCTCATAACAGAGGACTCCTAAAAAAGATAGAAATTGTGGCCTCCAGATACACCAAACAACCACCTCCAATGCCTCTTTGTTGGATCTCCTCATTAGAAAACATGGACTCAAAATAGCCTTCAAATTGTGGGCTATGGCTAGAAATGCATCGAACCTTTAGGGGATAACGTTCCTGTGAGCAAGCATATGACCTCTATGAAAATGGGAATGGTCTGGAAAAAATCAATTCACCAACAAACTCAAAACACTCCAAAGGAGAAATAGAAATTTTTAAAAAAATTTTAAACACCAAATAAAATATAGGCAAGAAAATTGCCCGAATCTCCTCAGCAGAAACTCTCCAGGAAGGTGAGCAAGAGGAGGAGCTCTGATACCATGTAGGAGATGGTAGCTCCTTCCTAGGATCCTCAACCTACAAAAACAAATCACTCACACATTCAAGAGAAGTACAAACACTATTCTGCCAAAATTTCAAGATGATATTCAAAAAATGAGATGATTAAAGCCATAGTGTACAAGCCTTTTAAAGGCATGAGAAACATGAGATAGGTGAAAAACTACCTGATACGGGAAAACTACCTAAATAATTGTCCCTAAGTTAAAACTTAACACTAACATATCATTTCCTTTGCTTTCTTTTCATTCATTAGTTGGACAAGTATAGAATATGACAAGAGTCTCATAAGAGAATTCTTTGTTTAATTAGGAGTGGTTCCTAGCCAATTGTAAAATTTATGGGTTTAATGCCAACATACAGATCTCTTGTGGCTCTCAATTACCTTTGCACACCTAATATCATGTATTTATATTTGAATAAGGATTTATATTGTCTAAACATTGAGGAGAGTTGACATCATCTAGAGGAATATTATTTTTTGAAAAATCAAGGATAATCAACACTATTGGCACCTCACTTTTATGTGTCTCATTTTTGCTTTGTTCTACTCCAAAAGTTGTGTATTTGATCTTCTTCGCCCCTTGTTGATAACTGATTTAAGAAATCTTTTGTTGGGTTCCCTATGTTAAATAATTATTTAAGGGTATTCTTTCAAAGTGTTTTCATCAAATATCCTTTGTAAAATTTATTAAAGGGTACTTTTGAGTTCAATTCCTTATTATCCTTCTTCAAGTGGTTTTAATTTTTTTTTTTTTTAGATTTGGTCATCTTGGCATGCCTATCAAACTTGTCATCTCTAGCATGCCTTTCCCCCAACTTCCAATTTTCCCTTTAAGCCTCTTTTCCTTAAATTTTAGGATTTTAAGTTTGTTCCTTCATGCATCCTTTCCTTTAAGGTCAACCTTTTCCCCCAAAATCCAAATTTATAAATTTTAAAGTTTTGGACTTGGTCATCCTAACATCCTTGTCAAACTTGTCATCTATGGCATACCTATCGAACATATCATCCATGGTATTTGTTTCCCCCAACTCCATTTTACCCATCTAAACCCCTTTTTCTTAAACTTTGAAATTCTAAGTTTGTTCCTCCATGCATCCTTTCCTCAATGTTAGTGCCTTTCTCCCCCAAAAATCTAACTTTCCTAATTTTAGGATTTTAGACTTGGTCATCTAGGTGTGTTTGTCAAACTTATCATCCTTGGCATGCCAAGTGTTGAAACTATGTTGTTCAAATAAAGAAAACCTTACCCACTTTATTGCATGATCTAATATGTCATTAATGGTCTTGAAATGAATATGATTTGACGTATGAAGGCTCCTAGATGCCTATCGGTACTTATGGGCCCCTCTAAGACATGAATGGTGTACAAAAACATATTGTTGATGATGTAAAGGGCATGGTTCAAAGTGTATGGCCATGAGAAGGTGATACAAGAAAACATGGGAGGCATGTACAATGAGAGATGACTATGGTTATTTCCCCAAGATCTCTTGATGGTGTTGAAATACATTTTGTAAAATTGCTAAGAAAAAAGGAGGAAAAATGAGGAGCAGTTGTAGAAATATAAAAACAATGATATTCACAAGAAGTCCTAAAGTTTCAATTTCTAGTTCTAGGTAAAGGTATTTTAGTATTATAATTATCTAGGTTTGTCCCAAATTTGTAATAAATATTTGTAACCTTTGCAGATCACATTATTAATGTACAATCAACCTTATTTGAGTGTCTCTTTGTTTATGGTATATATTTTTAGATGTTTTTTATTTAGTTGGCCAACTAGATGACTATAAAATCCTTGCAAATCCTTTGAAAGGTATCTTTTCAACATAATAAAGGAAAATTATGGATATGCTCATTTATTACTAAGTAGAATCATTCAATATTCTACAACCATTTATTAATTTTATGAATGCACATATAGGGCCCAACTTGCCTATGCATTTTGAAAGGTGTGGTATTTTGTGGTGTATTGATTATGGCTATATGCCATGACATTTCAAAAGATTGTATCCTATAAATTATCTTATCAATTGAAAATAAAAACTATCTCTATATATGTATATATGTATATTTATATGCATATACATATGTAGCATTGTAAATTGTCACCCTTGACAATTTTACACTAGGTTTTGCTCCCTCCTATGTGTTTGGACCTAATTGTGCTCCTAATTTCCTAATTATGCATTTAATTGCTTATTTTAAAACATTTATCAAAAAATCAAACATGGGAAATCAAAGTAGGCATTTAATATTTTTCCCTCGACACTTTGGATCCTTAAAAAGCAATAATCCAATCTAGGGTGCGGGGTGCCCTAGGCTACCTATTTTGGCTCCAAATTTAAATATGTCAGTGTTAGTAATTTATTATTAGAAATT
>VDFB02123521.1:0-25000 GCA_007258455.2 Sequoia sempervirens | reverse complement strand
TAACTTATAATCTTATTGTGGTATCTAAATTGTGCAAAAGTTTGGATGCAATTTGTAGTGAATTAAAAGAGAGTTGATTAAAAACTTGCATTGCATATTGAACCATAATTTTTTTTTGTCAACATCGCATCCTTAAGAGGATAAAGATATTGAATTTGTATGCATTATAATCATTATGCATTGTCACTAGGAGAAGCTCACAATCATGATGGTAAGAGATCGTAATTAAATAGAAAGGGGAAGTGGCACATCCAAAAGCTTAAGCTATCATCAACTATATTCCTCATGTCATGATCGATGCCAAAGTTAGGCAATGCATGCACATGGTAGTTTCCCTCCCTATAGATGTGTTTAATTGTGAAGGCCTCAAGTTTGTTAACCAAGGGTGAATTTTGGTTTAGTATTCTATTGATTTTTAATTTTGAGCCTTTTTTTCCTTACTACAATTATGATAATCTGAGTCTCCTTCTATCTATATTTTTTTTATGAGAAAATGTTTATGTAGACACGTAAAATATACTGATTGATCCCATGCACCTAATCCTAATTTACTAACACCAGTTTGTCTAGAATCATCTCCTTTGCTAACCATTTAATCGAATAATCTTTATTTGATTAAATTCATCATATTTCGTCTTTTAATTAAATAAATCAATCTTATCTGATTAAATCATTATCTCCTATTAATTAAATAAATTATTTTGTTTAATTAATCCTATTCTCCTCTTTTAATTAAATAATTCATTTTATTTAAGGTCATCTCCTTTAAATTAAATAAACTAACCTTTATTTGATTTAAGTCTAACACCATCCCCTTTTAATTAAATAAATCCAACTTTATGTAATTAAGTCTAAATTCATTTTTCCTCCCATCTTGATTTATTTAAATCCAAAAATCTAAGTCAAAATGTCAAATCAACAAATCTTCATCTAAGTTAATTAAACCCTAATTAACTCTAACTCTAATCCATCAAATCCTCTAAATTTTACAATTTGCACAAGTAAATCAATTTATTTGTTTAAAAAATTCACCTATTTTCATTCAAAAAAGCATCAAGTTGGAATATTCTTCAAATTTGAATTCTCCCTCCCAAAAGGACTTGTCTATCCAACAAGGCATTAAAAGTCTCTTACATGTCCTTTTTCTTGAGCCAAGTTGCATTAACTCTTCTTTCATCTCCCTCCAACATGTCACTTGTTCAAATTCAAATATCCACCCAATAGCATTTATGTGCACATTCATCAAAATGTGCTCCACCTCTCTCCATTCACATGTTGACAAGTGGCATTTTGTTATTGGTTGATGTTTTGTCCACATTCGTCCTTTTGGCTCATTCCTCCATCATTCTCTTCTATAAATAGAAGGCTCTTTTACTAATTTGGGATCCACAACTTATGCAAATTCATTATCCACACATTTTATGCAGGTTCATTCATTCTCATCCAAGTTTCATAGTTTTCATCAATTTCATAGCTAGATTATGGAAAATTTTATCAAGGAGCACCATTGATCATCATCAAGCTTGCAAGGAATTGGGAAACAACTATTTTCCACATCAAAATAGCACCAATTCCCCCATGGGATTGAGGGTTTGAGCATTTGAATAGGATTTGGATTAATTTTATTTGTGTTGTTTACTTTATTTTGTGTTCTTTATGCTTCAAATGAATCTTATGGGGAATGATGGTTTTGATTTGCATAGTTGACTAATATTGTGTTTGTTGTTTATGTTTATGCAATTCTAGATCCACCATTCACAGTTTGTTGACATATTAGGAGTGTCATAACCTCAACTTCATTATTTGTTATTTTCTCCAAGTCCTTCAAGGCGACACCAACCAAGTGTCCCTCATGATCTCTTAAAATACAACCAGCCCTAGAGACACTTAGATTGCTTCTAGAAGCCACATCAAAGTTTAACTTACTCCATCCCACTAGAGGGGTTATCCATCTAATGTCTTTCCTTGGATTTTGTAGGGGATGAACCCTATTAACCCATGAATGAGGGAATAGTTATTACTATTTTAATTATTTTTACATTTTCTTATTGACAAGTTGTATTTCAAGATCAATTAAATTTTGTTGAATAATAATAATTAAAATTTAGCATCATCACATTAAATTTACACCAACCTTTAAATAATATACTAAAATTAAATTAATTTATAATATTAATTTTCTTATACTAAAGTTTAAATCAAAACTCAAATAAAAGTAAATTCATTTTTTAAAATTATATGTAATTAATTTAAAATATCATTTATTTTAATAAAAGTAATTTAAAAATCAACAAACTTAGGGCCTCTTTAAAACCTTAAAAAAATCCCCAAGTTATGAGATATTCATGGTTGGATCTCATCTTTTCTAAGCTTGTTCCTTCCTCTCTATTTTTTTTCCCTTTTATTATCGTATTTTTCACTATTATTATTTTTCTTATCTAACCCTAGTCTTTTTTTTTACCAATTTTCCTTTTCAAATTTGCAAGTTAACTTACAAGAAGACCAGAAAGAATTCAATAGAAATGAGGTTTCCAATTTTTTTATTGTATATTTTTTAAATATATATATGTATATGTATGTGTATGTATATCTATGTATTTGTATATGTGTGTGTGCATGTAAATAAATATTCATAATAGATTTTTATGAAAATCATTATTTTTTGGTTTGTAGGTGGCACAAATGATAGGATTAATAGAAAAGGGAAAAAATGAAGGAGACTAAACATGAACTTCAATAGTGTCTCTCGAGGTAATCCCAAGGCCTTTGGAGTAGGATGTATTATTAGAAATAAGTTGGGAGTCCTCCTTCAAAACTTCTCAATGAAACCTCTAGAGGGCACCAATAATGATACAAAATTTATTATATTATATGAAGGCTTGAAGCTTTGTGTGCAAAATAATTTGACTTCAATTAATATCAAGGGATACTTGTGGGTTTGTATTAATATGGTCTCTTCCCATTCAACTTGCAACTGGAAGTTTTCCAAATGGATTGATGTGATATGTCCAATCTTGGACATGGTTAGAGAATTCTCATTAAGGAATATATATCATGAATCGAATAAGGCGGCGAAATTTTTGTACAACTAAGTAATTGATTAACTATAATTGACATTTTTTTATATGATGTAAAAACATGGCTAGGACTAGAGATGATAATCAATGATGAATTTTCTAATGCCCCCTATGTGGAAAGTCTAATTGGGTGATCTAAGAAATCTACTATACCCTGAGAATGGATCTCATCCTCTCTCTATCAAAGGTTTTTGATTGTAGCAAGCAATGCATATGTAGATGGTCACAATTGTCATTTGGGTTAGGAATGCAAGCTAGTGTGGCGATTAGGGAGTGTGGTGCAATTGCACCACTTAGATAGTAGAATCACAAATCAACCCTTTGTTCATCATCATTATGACCTTGAATATTAGGGCAGTCATTTCCACAGTGGGAAGAAAAATGTTGGAGGGAAGACATGTTCATGATTAAGAAATAATAACAAATTTTGCAATTGTTTTCATTAATGTATTTGGGCATAAAATGTAAAGAAAGTTGGAAAAAAAATACAAAATTTGATGGGATAAATTATTATTTTCCATCTCAAAATATGATAAAACGAAGTCCAAGTATGAAAATGGAGGTGTTTTCAAGTGAACAACAATAAAAAACAATGTGTATCTCTAGAAATGTTTGGAGCTATTTTTGGATGGGGTCTACAGGAGCAACTTGGAGAACTTTAGGAAATTCTTAATAGATAAACCTATTGGCACTAGTTGCCATTGATGTGAACATAGATTGTTGGTTGTCATATGTTTGTGAGATTGATTGTAGTTGTTGATGTCAACACTTGCTGAAGATTGACAGTGGTTGTCATTGATGAGCTTGTTGCCATTGATGATAGCACTTGAGAAGTAAGGGAAATTGTTGTAGTGATTGTTGCTTGGCATTGGTTGTCATTGTTGACAATATTTAGTTTGAGCTAACATTGATGCATGATGGTGTTGTTGAAGTTCATGAGCGGATGCCATTCCTTGATTGATGTCAATCAAAGAAGTATTGACTATAGTTGTTTTCAATAGAGTTGATTTCATAATGATATATTAAGACAAGGATTAGAAGTGTTGTTGATAGTGGAGAGATGTTTTTGAAGGTCTAAAGTATGTCTTATGCTCTCTTCTAATATTTCTAATGAAGCATGTGTTGCTGAAAGAAGGTTTTGGCCTCCATAAGTTGTTAAAAGGTTATGTTGAAGTATGTTTGGGAGAATGATATGAATTTCTCCACTATTGAAGATTTGGTTTATAATTTGGGATTCAAAGCTAATTTTCTATGGATATTGCACTTCTACCTTTTCAGGTCACTAGTGTTGCCAATGAGATTTTTGTGAATTGCAAAAGGTTGGTAGTGTTGTTGGTTGTCTGGATTGGTCTAGAAAATGCTCTGCATTTCTCTACATTGATATCTTTGCTCTTGCAGCTTGGTGAATGTGTTCTCAACATTTGTGTAGTATATTAGTTCCAATTTCATGTGCTGAAGTAGTCCAAAAGTTGATTTATTAATGTTATATCTCATGATTGAGCATTATGTAATTCTGGGATGAAGTATTATGTTCCTATTTGGTTTGCAGTGGTTGCTAGTGGCATGAATTTATGAAAGAAGTTTATGGAAATATTGTTGGATGTTCATGAAACATCCCCATGTGATCCACATGTTACTGATTGGCTACTTTGGTGCTGGATTGTGTCTTAAGTTGATTGTTTGGGTTATTTGTGGATATCTAGCTGACAAGGCTTGGTATTTTGTGTGTCATGTGTTTGGGGGTCTATGCCAGTAATTGAAGATGTGTTATGTTATATTTGGATCCTAGCCTATCTTGGTTAGTGATGAGCTTGAAATATGCTCATAATTTGAATGTTATAATGTATTTTTAATACCTTTACTTTTATTATTGATGGTTGTTTTAACTCTTTGATTAAGGAATTTTAATTCAAAATTGGGTAGAATCCTGTAGCCACACATTCCTATATTCCTGCAGCTTAAATGTGTACATATTAATTACCCTGTTTGACTTCCCAAATGACTGATATAATGCATGTGGTTTTTGGATAATGAAATAGATTTAATGTGTGATTAATGAATGTATCGTGTTGTTTTCCATACATGCTTTCTTTTCGCTTTTGTTTCCTTGTGCATCACAGGTGGTTGAAGGAAGCATGAACAAGTCAAGCACAACAGATCTCGACCCTGCAGTAAAGTCCATTTCTAGCACGACGTCGAGGAAGTTGTTCAAACGAAGACTCTCTAACTGGGTCATTGGGAAGAAATCTAAATGATCATCAATCTGGGAAGAGTGGAATGCTAAATTCTCTCTAAATCGTGTTCAACAATTATGCCTTCATGAGAAATATGTTCCTCAATTTCAGGATGTATTCATGTCCACGTCTTTCTCTGATAGAGTTGGGTAGTTGGTTTTTTTTTTCTGATATAAATAAGTTCTCCTGTGTGAGTGAGCAACAGTGTGTGTTAGAATTAGTATTATAATAAGAAGCAGAGTTCTTGTGTTAATTTTCTTACAGGCAGAATAATCAATGTATTAGATTCCAAGATTATGAATAAAAGTTGATGGAGTTATGAGTTTAATTCTTTCATAAGCTTGTTGATGCTTGCTGAGGGGGCCCACTTAGTAAGTATCTGTAGTTAGTTGTTTATTTCTTGTGCATTACAAGTTAGATTTCATTCTTGAAATTTTTAATGTAAACTCAGTCTTATATTGTTCCTGCAGCATCGAGAATCCATCCCTGTATCTATTCTTGCAGAATAAGGCTAGTTCATAGTTTGTCTCTTAGTAATAGTTGTCATGATTTCTGCTTTGATTAAGTTTAGAAGGCTTTGCATTACATTCCTGTAGTATGAGTAGAATTCCTTCCACACATTTATTTCTGGTAAATCATGACTGGAACTGGTTCTTAGTGCACATATAGTGCCGCTCCATTTCAAGTATACGTTCCTTGGTTTGATAATGTAAATGAATGACCATAAGAAGATGTTAGTCACTTGCTGGAATGCCCAATTCCTAGGTTAGGATTTGTCGTGACTAGTATATGCTTTTGTGGAATCGACCATTTTTGGCACCATTGTTGGGGATGGTGTCAAGCTAAGAACTTGTTATAGTCATTTTTAGCACTAGTTTAGTGTTTTTATTCAAGCATTTTCAAAATTCCTTCAATATATGGTTAATTCTATTGCATGCGTAGAAGAAGAGACACTCTGGGAAGATTCCTCCCTAACCTTCCATTCATTGATAATAATCCTGAACCAACTTATAATCTATTTGGGAAGAAGGAGACCAAGATATTGATCCACTTGTTGAAAATCCGGTTGCTAAATTGTTATTTGTCCCAGCTGATGAAGAACCTGAAGAAAATCCATTTGCTTTGATACTCAATCAAGCAAATATGTTACGTAATCCACCTAATTGACCTCCTGCTTTTGAATTCCCCATCGTTGCTCAACAAGATAATGGCAACCTTAAGAATATTCCTTCTTCATTACTTCCCAAGTTCTATGGACTAGTTACAGAGGACCCATAAACCTTCTTGTTTGAGTTTGACATCCTCTGTCATAGCTATGATTACACTTTAGATGCTCATAAGCTGAAGTTGTTTCCTGCTACCTTGAAAGAGGGAGCTCTCAGATGGTTTATGAGTTTGGGAAGGGGTGTTGTTGATAGTTGGGAAGCCATGCAAACAAAATTTCTTGAGAAATACAATCAATATTGTAAGAGTGGTAGTAAGGGTGATGATATATTCAGAATTCAACAAAAGGAGGATGAAAGCCTAGAAGACTATATCTCAAGATTCTTGTTTTTCCTGAAAAGGAATTCAGACCATACTCTCAATGAAGAATCTCAGAAACTACTTTTTCTAAGGGGAATCAATGATACCTGTATAGATGCCTTGGACCTGATGGGAGGAGGAGATATAACCCAAGTTTCTTGGGATGATATCATGAAAATATGTCTCAACTACTCTCGAGCAAATGATAAGAAGGGAAGAGGTTATCAAGCCATAGTGGGAAAGTCTTCTTCCAATGGAGTTTCACGGATGGAGATCACAAATCTACTGTCTGATTTCAAGCAGAACATCATAAACAACATGACTACACAGTTGGATACTATGCAAGCTCGAAAGAAACATGAGGAAGTTGAAGAAATCTTGGCTGAGTTCTGTCCACATTGTAGACAGAAGAAACATGACTGTAGATGTAAAATGGTGGCTAACCTGGAGGCTAAGCAATTACCCATTGATTTTAAGATGATAGAAGGTGATGATGACTAAGTATTCTTTGTTGCACAAAGGAGACCATGGGATTAAAGACAAGGTATGCCTCAAGACCCTTTGAATTTTGGTAATCCTTATTCTAATTACAATAACCAATGACAACTTACATATGGCCCATCTCCACCTTGGAATACTTCTCAACCAAACTGGCCTAACTATCAAAGCCCTTAATGGAAACCTCCTCAAGGAGGTTGGCAGCATCCACAAGGACAATGGACTCCACCTCCAGGTAACTATCAGTAGAATCCTCAATAGAGAGGTTCTCAGCAATGACATAACCAATCCCCTGGATTCTTGCAGCTTCAGCAGCCACAACCTTTGGTCCTCATGCCCCCTCTTGCAGCACCTGCAGCAAATATTGGCCCTCCAAAATAAATGCCTATGCCTGCTCAACCATTGCCAAATCCTAATAATAAGCAACAACAACAACAACAACCTATGTATTCCGTAGAAGCTAATCAGTATCCAACTTATGCTCTGAATATTAATGATATCCATCTCAAGTCTGGAACTACTCTTCCTGCTCCACAACCACCTATAATTACAGAGATTCCAAAATCAGCTTCTGAACAACCTACTAATCCTGTAGAACATATATCTATACCAGATATTTTCTCCAAGGAACCTGTCCTGCAGCATCAGGCCAAACCGCCTTTTCTTCATAAATTGCAAATTACTGCATCCAAGTCTATGGAAGAGCCTACCTTTGATATTTTGGATCAGTTAAAGAATGTACACATTCAAATTCCCCTTTTTCAAGCTATTAAAGATGTCCCAATTTATGGAAAAACTATTAAGGAGGCTTGTTTAAATAAACAAGGAAGAAAAAAAAAAGATCCTCAAACTATCCATGTTCTAGGACAGTTGGCAAATATTATGTTAGGGAAGGTAATTTTTCCAAAATATATTGACCCTGGGAGTCCTGTGGTAAAAAAAATATTAATGGCCAGATAGTAAAGAATGTTTTGATTGGCCTTGGTACAACCATTAATGTAATGACCAAGCACACCATGGAATGTTTGAATATCCCAAACATTTGGTCTACACCTACCGTCCTACAGCTTGCTGATAGTTCCACAGTAACACGTGATGGAGTGGTAGAAGATGTCATTGTTACCCTTGAGTCTTGGGAATACCTAGCAAATTTCACCATATTGTCCACTAAGGCAACTTTGGGAAAATATCCTATCATCTTAGGTAGACCATGGTTAGCCACAACTGATTCTCTTATAGGATGTCGTTAAGGAGACATAACAATTTCTGATGGTCAGTCAAGAAAGAAATTGACTTTATACCCACTTGCACAGCCTCTACCAAACTTGTCTCAATCAATTTGGCCAGATTTAGGAAAGGAAACTGAGGAAGTAAATTCATTGGCTCAACTAATGATGTTGCAAACTAATCCATTTTCCTAGCTTCAGAATGAGGATGGCCTACTTTTACAAATTTTGCAGTTCAACTCTGATCTGAGTAGCCCATCTATTTCAGACAACTGTCTTTAGCAGTGTTTCCTATAGCAACTGAATCCTGAGAGCCATCATAATTTGATTCTATATGACATACAAACACCACCTTTATCAGCAATCTCAATAAATGATCTTACCAAGCAGATAGAAGTATCGCCAGACTGCTGTCTACACATCAATAATAAGCTGCCTTAGTCTCAACAAACTACCCTAGTCACAATGTTGCAAGATCAACACAAAGCTTTTGCATGGGACTATGGGGATATGAAGGGAATAGATCCTCAAATCTGTACTCATAGGATCTACATTAAGGAATATTGTTTACCTATTAGGCAGCCTCAAAGAAGAATCAACCCAACACTCAGGAAAATAGTTAAACAAGAGCTCCAAAAATTGCTTGATGCTGGTTTTATCTATCCTATTTCAGATAGTCAATGGGTATCTCCACTAGTGATTGTTCCTAAAAAAGGTGGAAAATAGAGAGTTTGTGTAGACTACAGGGAGCTGAACACAACAACTAAAAATGATCACTTTCCACTGCCATTTGTTGATCAAGTGCTAGACTCATTATCTTGTAAAAAGTATTTTTCCTTTTTGAATGGATATAGTGGTTATAATCAAATTAGAATTGCCTCTAAGGATCAGGACAAAACAACTTTTACCAGTCCATAGGGCACTTTTTCCTACTCTATCTTACCTTTTGGCCTGTGTAATGCACCTGCAACATTTCAAAGGACAGTGATCAGTATTTTTGCTAATATTTCTCATGATTCTATGGAGATCTACATGGATGACTTCACCACTTATGGAGCTACTTATGAAGAAGCATTAGAAAACTTGGTAAAAGTGTTGAAAAGATGTAAGGAGCAAAATTTGTCTTTGAATAGTGAGAAGTGCTTTATGATGATGCAAGAGGGAATTGTTCTAGGCTATCATATTTCTCAACCAGGAATTCAAGTTGATCCTGCAAAAATAGAAGTCATTCTAACTTTGCCAACACTTATGAAACAAAAGGATGTTAGAAGTTTCCTAAGATATGCTGGATATTATAGAAGATTTATCAAAGATTTCAGCAAAATAGCTAGTCCATTATACGCCTTATTGACTAAGGATTCTGAATTTTACTAGACTGAGGCCTGTGACAAATCTTTCCTATAGCTTAAGAACTTACTTACTCAGGCACCTATTCTTCAAGGACCAAAGTGGAATTTTCCCTTTCATATACACACAGATGCTTCTAACTATGCCATAGGGGCAGTTTTAAGAAAAAAAGAGAATTCTATAGAGTGTGCCATATATTTCATTAGAAAAAACCTTCAAGGCCTTGAATTAAACTATACTGTCACAGAGAAAGAATTGCTAGCAGTTGTGTATGCCCTAAACAAGTTTTTTCATTATGTCATTGGTTACCAAATATTTGTCCATACAGATCATGCAGTAATAAGGTACCTCATGAATAAGCCTGCCATATCTTACAGATTAGCAAGATGGTTCCTATTGTTGCAGGAATTTGATATCACAGTCATTGATAAGCCAGGTCGGGCTAATGTGGTGGTTGATTTCTTGTCAAGACTTCAAACAACTACACCTGCCACCCCTGAGGTACTTGATGATAGCTTTCCTAATGAACATCTATTTTCCATTGCTGCTCAAACTCCATGGTATGAGATATTGCAAATTATCTAGCAGCCATTAAGATCCCAACCCACTTCTTACCAAAGGAAAGGCAATTGTTGGTAGAGAAAATTTTTAACTTTTCATAGATTGCAAATTGTTTATTTTACACAGGACCTGACCAAGTCATGAGAAGGTGTGTTCAGGAAGATGAGACCTATGAAATTTTGCATGCCTGTCATGATGAGCCATGTGGGGGCCACTTCACAGCTAAGAGAACATCTATAAAAGTGCTCGCTACAGGGTACTATTGGACCACATTACACAAAGATGCTACAACCTACACTAGAAAATGTGATAGATGTCAACGTATGGGGAGACCAACAAGGTTTGATGAAATGCGCCTATACCCTCAAGTGGTAGTTAGTCCCTTTGACAAGTGGGGCATGGATTTTGTTGGACCCATTGATCTTCCATCCAATGGGAAATCATATATTTTGGTTTGTACTGATTATGTAACCAAGTAGGTGGAAGTGAAAGCAATGACACATGCTCGTGACAATAAGGTTGCTTAGTTTCTATATGAGCAAATTTTTACTCAGTTTGGAGTCCCAAGGGAACTTGTTACTAATCAAGGAGCTCAGTTTACATCCAACTTAATTGTTGCATTGATGAATGATTACAAGATCAGGCATAGAAAGTCTAGCCCCTACCACCCTCAAGCCAATGGTCAGGCAGAGGTTACCAATAGAGAAATTGAGACAATCCTTACTAAGACAGTATAGTTACATAAGAGGGATTGGAGTAGTCGCTTTCTTGAAGCAGTCTAGGCATATAGGACAACATGGAAAACAACTACGGGGTTTACTCCTTTTGAGTTACTCTATGGAAAAACTGCCATGTTGCCAATAGAATTTGAACATAAGACCTTAAGGATTGCTCTTCAGCTTAACATTGATATTTTAGAAGCTTAAAAGGAACACCTCCTGTAGCTGAATGCATTGGATGAGATGAGGAAAACCGCTCTGCAGCATACTGAATCCATCCGACAACAAAGGAAAAAATGGCACAATCACCATATCAGAACTAAGCAATTCTCTGTCGATGATTGGGCACTGCTCTATGACTTCAGGTACAAGGAAAATCAAGGTAAACTCACCACAAGATGGCTTGGTCCTTATGAAATAGAACATGTATTTGATAATGGTTCATTTCAATTAACTACAATGGATACTGTTCGATTCAAGCTTTTGGTTAATGAACACCATCTTTGGTTGTATCGTAAGCCAACATCCAAAGAAGAATTTATGCAGCAGTTTGTTTCGGATGCAGCCACTGATCTTCTTGTAGCAAAAGGCTTCAACCTTTCTCCTGTAGCATCTCTTTAAATTCCACATTGCATGCCCATAATAAAGGTTTCATTTTTAAGGAAGCCACTTTCTCCACTTTTCATCCATCACCACCATTCATTTCTTTTTCTTCCATGTCATCCATTTTTCCATACCACCCTCCTTTATGATTTCAACTTCCAGCCATCCATTCATGCTACAACTGTGATCTTTTCTGGCATGTACGAGCATTGATTAAAAGGTACACGATATCTTTTATTATCACATCATTTATCTATTTCATTTATTCATTAATTGCAATGTACATATCAGTCATTATTTCTTGATCTTCGCCTATCCTTTTGTACATGTGTGGACACATGTCAAATTTTAAGTAGGGGGCGGGGATAATCCATTTGTACTTTTTCTTATGCTGCTGTCACAACTGCCAAGATTTTTTATTACTTACCAAAAAATGATTGTGTGCTTCCATCCTAAACAACAATTAACTGCTTGATCTGTTGTTAAAAATCATTTCATGCAATTATTTTTTGTCATTCTTGGAAAAGTAGAGAAAAGTGATGGCAGGACAAAAAGAAGTAGGGAAAAAAAAGTAAAAAGTTTTTGAATTTTCAGAAGAAGTTCAAATTTCAAGAATCTTAACACGATAATTTGTGAATATGGGTGGTCAATTTGTAAGACATGAGCCTGTAACTCATGAACGTTTGATGCACAATCCTCAAACGGTTCAAACATTCAGTAATTGTGGATGGTTGAATTATTTTCTGAGGATAGATTCCTTTAATGAGGAAGCTACGGTTGAGTTCTTGGGAACTCTTTCAGAAGGAGAAGCTTCAGTATGGGGTCTGACAGTAGCTGTTACAGAAGAGAGGATTGCAGAAGTAACTAGGCTTCTGACAGTAGGAGAAAATTTTCCTTCAGGAAGGGACGTTGTCTTTGCTAGGGTAGAGTTTACAATACCAATAGATGGACCACTTGAGGTTTCTAAACAAGGGTGCAAATGGGTATCACTGCCTCCTCCATACCCTGAGTATGCCAATTTCATAATCAGGTATTTGACCTGTGAAGGATGTTTTTCCTTTTTGCATTCGTACCATTTTAAATTATTAAGTCATATGAGGCATGATTTACTTGTTAATGTTCCCAATTTTCTATTAAACCTTTTGCAACAATGTGCCCATGAAACCCAAAAGGGTAGGAATAACTCTATTGCCCATCATGCCCTCATTAAATTTTTGATTGAGCGTTTCCTGAGGGATGTGCCACCCCTTTCTTGACAAGAATTTGTTGCCCAGAAGGGTCTGCAACTTCCAGAGCCTCCTAGAGTGCTCCTTGTCTAGCATAAGAAAAATAAAAGAAGAGCGGAATCTACAAGTAGGGAAGCCGAGCAAGAATCATCTGCTCTTGCAACACCTAGTCTTGTAGCCTCCACACCAGAACCACCTACCCAAGTACAAACTAGGTCTGCTAGTAGAAAAGAAAAAGGGAAAATTAAGGTCGAAGAATCATCTAGGGCAGAACAAACCCCAAAATCTGACCCTCATGTTTAAAAGAGAAAACGTTCTACTCCTGCAACACCTTCCTCTGTATCAGTTTCTCCTACAACAATGCCTGTTGCTACTAAAATTTTACCATCATCCTCTCCTCCTAAGCCTGAATCCTCTAGGCGGGATAGGAAGAGGAAAGCCACAAAAGTATCTTCTACAACATTGCCAAAAAGAGCTTCAACAAGGAAGTAGCGTAAAGTTACCTCCAATCCTCCTCAACCTGACATTATAGTAATTTCCGAGGAGTCAGAAAAATCCAGTCATGATGATTCTCAGAATGTATCTGAGAATGTTGAACAAAGTCCATTTTTTATTTCAAAAGAAAGGAAAACTGAGCCAATGGAAGTTGAAGAAGCACAACAAGATAATAATGAAAGGGGGATGCCAAGTCTTGATGACTTGGCCGAAGCAGTTAGAAAAGTTTCAGAAGAAGCACAATCTCTTCCTGCACAACAACAGGAAACCATCCTGCAACAAGAAGAAGAACAACTTGGACAATCTGAAGTGTCCAATGAGACTCCATCACCGCCTAGAACCTGCAAAGCATTGGTTGTCTATAAAAGAACATTGTTGATTGAGTATTTAGAATATCGTAGGACTACATGGAGGCCTATCACATTCCACACTTTGTGTTTCTGCCATTTGGCCAAAACTGAAATTCAACAAAGCCTTTGGGAGGAGGAGAAGAAGAAATTAAAAAGAGAAATTGAAAAACAAAAAAAAGAGATTCAAGAAATGAAAAAGAAAATGGATGAAATGATGCAGATCACTGGCAAGATTATGGAATGTAGGCCACCACCAAGGGTATATGCCATGTGTCTTAAAGAACAATTTTTTTGGTTTCAATTAATGAGAATTTCAAGAAATTTGGATCCTGTTATTCATACAACTTAGGAATTCTATGATGCATACCAAGTAGCACCTAATTGGTTGAAAAATTCCTTATGTGAATTTTATTTGCATGGTTTGATAATTCCCTTTGAAACAGAGTGGAATCCACTTCTTTATATTGGTGATATTCATTTGAGGTCACTCAAGTCTTGGGCAACCAATGAAACTAATTATGGGAAACAATTACAAGCCTATGAAGAGGTTGAGAAAAATGAACCAATACCACTGCGACCTGAAAGTTCAAATCCCCACGTAATCTTGAGAACTTTGCTTCATGTTGTGTATGGATTTAATGATCAGACTGTAAGAATGAAGATATTTGATATCAGGAAGTAGGTATATGATGAATTCAAAGGCCAGCCATATTTGTTTTGGAAGCTTGCATCTTATAGGATTGAGGAAAGATGGGAAAGACTAACTGTTGGTCTAAGGAAGTTTGAGCCTCATAGCCCTTTGAATTTTAAAGTAGCCCTTGGAAGAACAGAGAAGTACATGCAGCTTGGTCTACAAAAAAGGTTTGAGTTGTGGCTACCATTGACATTTCGTCCCCCAGTTTTGATATGGCCACTTTATCCTTATCGAACTACAGATGTTAATAAGGATATAGAAACCCGCAGATATGAGAGGTGGAAAAACTTCAAAGGTTTCTACTACAAGTTCGGGCTTCATTGCAAGGCCATACTGAACCTATTGATCACAAAGAAACAACCAAAAAGCTTAATGCTGGAGGACCATCATTAGGATAAATAGGGGGTAGATGATGAGATTGAAATATGCTCATAATTTGAATGTTATAATGTATTTTTAATACCCTTACTTTTATTACTGATGGTTTTTTTAACTCTTTGATTAAAGACTTTTTATTCAAAATCGGGTAGAATCCTATAGCCACACATTCCTATATTCTTGCAGTTTAAATGTGTCCATATTAATTACCCTGTTTGACTTCCCAAATGACTGATATAATGCATGTGGTTTTTAGATAATGAAATAGATTTAATGTGTGATTAATGAATGTATCGTGTTTTTTTCCATACATTCTTTCCTTTCGATTTTGTAAGGTGGTTGAAGGAAGCATGAACAAGTCAAGCGCAATGGATCTCAGCCCTGCAGTAAAGTCCATTTCTAGTACGATGTCAAGGAAGTTGTTCCAGCGAAGACTCTCTGACCAAGTCATTGGGAAGAAATCTAAATGATCATCAATCTGGGAAGAGTGGAATGCTAAATTCTCTTTGAATCGTGTTGAACAGTTATGCCTTCATGAGAAATTTGTTCCTCGATTTCAGGATGTATTCATGTCCACGTCTTTCTCTGATAGAGTTAGGCGGTTAGTTGTTTTTCTAATATAAATAAGTTCTCCTCTTGCGCGAGTGAGCAACAATGTGTGTTAGAATTAGTATTATAATAAGAAGCAGTGTTCTTGTGTTAATTTTCTTACAGGCAGAATAATCAATGTATTAGATTCCAAGATTATGAATAAAAGTTGATGGAGTTTTGAGTTTAATTCTTGCATAAGCTTGTTGATGCTTGCTGAGGGGGCCCACTTAGTAAATATCTGTAGTTAGTTGTTTGTTTCCTATTGATTACAAGTTAGATTTCATTCTTGAAAGTTTTAGTGCAAACTCAGTCTTATATTGTTCCTGCAGCATCGAGAATCCATCCCTGTGTTTGTTCCTGTAGCATAAGGCCAGTTCATAGTTTGTCTCTTAGTAATAGTTGTCATGATTTCTGCTTTGATTAAGTTTAGAAGGATTTTCATTACATTCCTGTAGTATGAGTAGAATTCCTTCCACGCATTTATTTCTGGTAAATCGTGACTAGAACTAGTTCTTAGTGCACATACAATGCCGCTCCATTTCAAGTATATGTTCCCTAGTTTGATAATGTAAATGAATGACCATAAGAAGATGTTAGTCGCTTGCTAGAATGTCCAATTCCTAGGTTAGGATTTGTCGTGACTAGTATATCCTTTTGTGGAATCAACCAGTTAGAACTTCCTTGAGTAAATTCATTTGAAAAAATGTTTTTGAGCCAATTTGTTATGTTTCATGTATCATCTACACGTTTCCTTGATATCGACTTAGATAGATGTGTGCCAGTGTGTAAATTGTTTTAGATCACATTCAAAGATGTATTAATTTTGTTTTTGGTCCTCTTTATCTTTGAGATAGGACCGCCCTATGCTTTGATGGCCGACTTGTTGAATTCATTATTTGTATTCTTTCATGGTTGACCTAATTGATGTATTAAGGTCTTGCAGTGGATATAAATATAAGAACATTTCAAATGCAAGATGTATGGAAGTTTGAACAAGTGTGAAGAAAGTGTGAATGTATAATACTTTGAATATCCAACATGATTAGTGCTACAATGTGAAGAGGAGTGATCAAATGTGTTTGAACACCCCAGTCAACAAAGTGAATTGTTGAAAAATATTGTAATTCTTTATAAACTCTTTGTATCCTACTCTAAGATGGTGAATCTTGTCAAGTCCTTATATCTTGCCCCTGAAGTTGTGTTAGTTTATGTTTAGCAAGTCCTTTGTATGTTGTGCTAAGGTAATGCACCCTAGTTTGTAAGTCTGTTTTGGCAGTGAGCCTTTATATTGTAAGTTATCTCTCATAGTGGTTTTTCTATAATTGGGATTTCCACGTAAATCTAGTGTCATCTTGTGGATGTGTGTTCTTGTCTCTTTTATCATTGTTGCTGATTTGATTAGAGTTAAAATTGCTATATCTTTGATTGCTAAAGTTGCTAAATATTTATATTGCTACTATTCTATTTAAGGGTTTAGATTTGGTTAAGTCCTAAAAAGTTCAAGTTTTGGAAGGGCTTAAGTTTCTGAGTAGACTGATTCACCCCCTCTCAGTCTCTGGGCGTGTTCAAGAAAACCGAGCTTATTATATTTCAAGCAAATGGAGAGGCTACAAGAATTGAAGGAAGGTCTATTATGTCTACTACACAATGTAAACTAATGAAAGTAAGGTCTATATACATGCCATGGGGGCTAAGGGAGTGGCATATCCCATGGCTATCCCCCATGAGAAGAAACTTCATTGCCCCATAAGCCCTAGTCTAAGTTGCAGTGTAACCCTTCCATGGGTTGGTTTATCAACCCAATTTATGTAAGTTGTTAAATCCTTAAAAATAAACAAAGACATTTAATTTATATCTTATTTTCAATAATAAAATTTTACCATATATATAATTTTTTTGTTTGATCATTATAAAAAAAGGGGATGGCTTGGCACCAAAAAATATAGAACTTGGTTTTTGGAGATTTTAATGATTTAAATATTAGTAATTATCCATGTCGTTCATGGAGACAAAGACTGCAAAGTTCCTTTTTGACATTGTATTGCTTCTATTCATCCGTATGGATGACTTGCTTGGAAGGGGACTGGAATCTAAACCCACCTCGCCATGAAGAATGCACTTCACATTGAATGAAATTTTGTTATCAAGAGAATTTGGAGAGCTTTCAAAGTTGTGAAACCCTATATTTTCTTGAATGGTTTAGGCTTTCATGATGGACTTTCCATCAACTAGTAAAATATATGATGGTCACCTATTCTGCAAGATCAACGTCGCCCATTACCCAAATTGCCCTGGGCATGTGCTTTGAGATTTCACAAGAAATTAATTCAATATTTGGTGGATTTATTCACCAAAACTTCTATGAGTCTTAATGTTGGAATAATTACTAGCATCTCCCTTCGACTTTAGGACATGGACTAACTACCTCCTTGGATCCACTTATCTTTGGAATTTGTATCAGGTGTTAATAGGTTGATATTTTAGAACAATGACAAATGTGTTCCAATAAATGGTATCAGAGTCAGGTCACAGGTTCAAATCCCCTTGGGTGACACTGAGGCAGATTGTTGGACTAATCACCAACATCTCCCTTCATATTTAGGACATGGACTAATCACCTCTCATGGATATTCTTATCTCTAGTGTTTGTATCAGACATTAATAGGTCATGTTCCAACACTCATGTCATAGAATGAAACTAAAGTCAAGTTTTACCTTTCTAACCAAGATCATGAAACTTTAGTATAATTATGGGGGCAATTTTAGTTGATATGGTTCACAAAATTGGTATATATTCCTCCAGGGCTTGGTGGAAATATTGGAAGTGGGATCCAAACACTACCTTCCACAATTATAAGCCTTGGAATGGTTATCATTGACTCTCTCCCCATTTACCCATGGATTTGATGTTAAAATAGAGATGGTATTTGTAATTATAAATTTCAATTTGGTATCACAGATTTCATACCATTTGGCCAATTGTTCTAGAACCCAAATTGGCCCACTTTTCTAAGTGCATTATTTTCATGGCCTTTGTGTGGGCTCCAAGTTATGTCATTTGGGTGTTTGGGACCCTGGTTTCCATTTTTGTGGGAATTTAGGGTCTTTTAAGCATTGTTTTTTGTTCTTTCCTAGAGCCTAGAAGCTCTAGACCTAGATTCATGATTTTTTCAAGCCCTTATTACCAAAGCCCTTTTCCTAGCACATGGTTCTTTTTGGGGATTTTCCTTGTATCCCTCACAAATTTAACTAGATTTGGCATGATTTCAGGGTGGATATTCTCTTCAACATAAGGAAAGATAGAAATTATACAATCTTTGTTAATTGCTATGTTGATCAACATACTTCACTTTTTTAAAAGCAAATATTTGTTTTGATGTCTTATTATAGATCCAATTACAAGATAATAAAGTTACATTGGAAGTGGATTACCTTTAGGTTCTCCTCAACCACTGGGGTAATGCCCCTTGTGCAGTGGCTAGAGTTCTCCTCTCACCCTCTTTCTCTAGGGTCATTTGACTCCTCGCCAATATCGATGGGGACAGTCTTATGCTTGTGGTAATTAAGATGCTCACTCCCAAGATTCTCCTCCAACTACCAAAAGGAATCGTGAACAATGAGGTTGGTCATAGTCTTCTCATCAACACTCCACCTCTCCACCACCCATGGGGGAAACCTCTTGATGGCCTACCAGTGGAGCTTCCAACTGGTTTGATTTGAGTAAATTTCCTCAACTATCTCTTGCAATTTCACTAGTTCATGTTGATGAAGTAGAAGATAAAGAAAAATAAACATATGATGAGGGCTAAGACCCTCTCATGGATACCCCAAATGTTGGGATATGGTTTTGTACACCATTGCATAATTTGATATATCTTAATGTTGTAATAAAATAATTATTTAGTTGTGATGCACCTAGGTGGTGTGGTTAATCACACTAGGTAATTATTTGGGGGCCACTTTATGTTTTGTAACATTGTATTATTATTTAATGTGTGGGAGACATGTGATAATAATTTAATATTGGGGAAATATTTAAAAAGTGAAAACTTAGCACCTAATATTAAATAAGGGATTAGTGGTTTTGAGTTCAAATTGTTTTGTGGCACATGGTTTTATCTTACCACTTGGATGTAATTGTGTGAGCTTGAGTCTATAAAATCAAGCACATGTTTAGTGGTTAAGGTTGGCTAGGTGAGTGGATACTTTTGGAGGCTGGATTTTTCCCTCTTGAGCCTAGTTTTCCTAGGGTATATCTTGTGTTATCTTGTGGCTTGTCTATTTGATCTATGCATTATGGTTACTTGTATTCATGTTTATCTCTCATGGGGTTATGTAGGAAATGGATTAAGAATGTGGGTTGAATGCATTCTTTCCCAACAAGTGGTATCAGAGCTTCATGGTTGATGGATTTTTTGTTTAACCCTAGTTTGAGAGATTTTTGCAAAGTTGAAGCCATGGCTATGCATGTTATATTTGAGCCAATACAAGATAAGGAACACATGTTGTAGGTGTTTGTATGTAGATTTGAACTTTTGGGTTGTCAAGATTTGTTAGGTTTATTATAGATTTGAAGTTTTCAAAAGTTGGGTCAAAGATGGTTTCTTGGTTTGAGTTTTCATTAGGGTTTTGTAGGGGAAATTTCATGGATGACCTCTTGAAACAAAATGGACCTCACCATTGGATATAGGAGGCCTAAGACATGAAAAATGATATAAAATTTGATCTATTTTGGAAAATTTGAAAAAAAAGCAAAAAAAATTTAGCTGTACAACCATTTGGCTGCCCAAATTCGCCATGTGCAAGAATTTTTAAAAAAATAATAATATTATCTTCTGCAAAAAATATTTTTTGAATCCTGCAAAACAAAAAAAAAATTTATTAAAAAAATTGCATTGAAAAAGGTTTTTAAAGAAATTAAAAATAAAATAAAATAAAATAAAGTTTTGGGGGGGTTTGCAGACCCCCCTCTAAGTACGGCCCTGCCAGGCTGACAGTACCACCAGGTACTACTAGTTGGTAGTCCCTATTGGCACTGCCAGCCGGTAAGGATACCAACTAGTGGGGAGTGGTTAGGCCCTTCCACCACCAACAGTTTCCATTTCCTCAAACATTTAAAATAAAATTTAAATCACCCTTAGAAAAATTTAAAATCCATCGTATGAACTTCTAATCCTCTAAAATCTAAAGAAATTAAACTATGCTTTATAAACCCTGTTGGGTCCGATTGGAGGGGGTAAAGGTTTTTTGAAAATTAAAAATTAAATCAGTTTTAGTGTAGATTTAAAATCCCCCTCTCAGGCGCCATTGGGTGGCCACCATCGCCAGCGAGCTTGCCGATGGCTCAACCCGGGTGCCATCAACAAGTCCTTATATAGCCAAATTGGACATTTTTTTCAAACTTGCATAAATTTTACCCAAGATCTCAGATTTTCTACTTCTTATATTCGTTAGAAAGTTAGTTCTAAGAAATGCATAGTGGTATAGGTTTGGTTTCTCGATTTTGCAATTTTGATCATTTTTTGTATCTCAAAAGCTAGATGTTCTCCTTTTGACAATTTTGGTCATAACTTTTGTATACGGAATTGAATTTTTAATTTCTAATAGGCATTAGAGAGAATGTGATGAGCACTACACAATGGATCAATCATATTATCAATTTGTAGTGTAGGATGATTTTGGTACTTGTTTGATCACTTGTATGTGCTTGATATTTAGGGTGTGATTGCATGAGCATCCGAACAAGTCAAGAGGTGAAAACTTAAGGGAGCACATGTTTTTATATGATATTAATGATGGTACAACTGATTATCATTTTGGTGGTTCCTAGTATAGGTTTATAGGTATTTTTCAAAGTTGGAATTTGATGGTGACAGGTACACAGGTTAACTTCAATTTTGAGAACATGGTTTGACACAAGTGGAGACTTGTAGTCTCATATGGATGATAGTTTAGTGTAGGTACACCAATGGCTATGATTATGATGTCATTGATATGTAGGTACATTTGATGCATTGGAATGACATAATCATGTATGTGGTTGTTTGGTGGTGATTTGGTTTGATGTTAGGATGTTGTTTTTATCTCCTTAATGCTTGTTTGGTTTCTTGACTATGGTTACTCATTTGTGGACATGGTTGGAAAATCACATATGTGGTTGATTTGATGTTTGAGTCTTGATGTCTACTAGATTACCTTCTTTGATATCTTGGTTTGTGGGTTACTAATGTGATGATGAGTTTGCATGTTTTAGTGTTTTGGATCTATGAGTTATGCAGCTTGTAGGTGTGTACAACCTATTGGGTTACAGTGGGATGACTTGGATCTAGACTATCTATATCCACCAGGTTTGATTCATTATTATTGCAGACTTATTAGCTGGCCTTGTCTATGGTCATTTGTGCATTGGTATGTTGCTTTGGGATGAGAGGATGGATGATTAGAGTACCTAATTAGTTGGTTATTGGGACTTGTAGCATGTAGTTTGATTATGATGTCATGATAGCTTGATTATTTCATTAGTTATACACTTTTAGTGGGAACTTTTGACAGTGATGACTTGGCAATTGATTGTTTTTTGATGGTTTTATGGTGTTTGTATGTATCTTCTTGGCTTGGAGATCTTGGTTTCAATTGTATGTTAATGACAATGTAGTTGAGTGTGTGTAGGCTTGGATGATCTTCATGGAGGAGATTTCCTAGTCATGATGCCATGTGTAGCTCGATATCACGGTTCAGTGGGAGTTGTTGGCAATGATGTGGATGCATCATTGGTGATAGTTATTTTTATGTGATTGGAGATGTGGTTTCTTGGTTTAGAGTGTGTTTTTTATTATGTCATGATATACTCTTGATTCTAGATTAAAGTTTGGCATGGTACATGTTCTCTTGATACCAGGATGGATGCATTGGTGCATGCGATCTCCTAATAGGATATGGTTAGATCATGTTGTCATGATAGGTTCCTGATTCTACAGTTGTAGATTTGACATTGATCTTGGTAGTTCTCTTTGTATTGAGTACATGATCATTTGCTTGATTACTTCATGATGGTACTATCTTGTATTTTGGAGTTTGGCATGGTACATGTTCTCTTGATACTAGGATGTATGCATTGGTGCATGTGATCTCCTAAGAGGAGATGGTTAAATCATGTTGTCATGATAGGTTCCTGATTCTATGGTTGGAGATTTTGACATTGATCTTGGTAGTTCTCTTTGTACTGAGTACATGATCATTTGCTTGATTACTTCATGGTGGTGTTATGTTGCATTTGGAGTTTGGCATGTATTGATTGGTTATAGGTGCTCATGGATACTTGGAGATGAGGGTGAGGCTGGAGTTATCTTGGGATTAGTGATATTTGCTTGAGATGATTACTCTTTGGAGGTTTCAACAGGAAGACCAAGGATATTTTACCTCTGTATGGACATAAGTTCATGATGGACCTATAGAGAAGATTTTTCTTGGAGCGAGTCATGATGACTTGGTTATCTTGAAGGAGCATTCTCATTCCCCACTCTTGGTCTACTCAGTGATTTATCATTTGAGGGGTATTTTCCCATTATTTCTTTCAAATGTGTTTATTTTTCATGCTTTGATTTCTCATGGGAATGAGTTGATTCATGGTTATTGATTTTGGAGACTCATTTGAGGATTGTTTAGCATGAGTTTATATTGCTTTATCTTTCATAGATATGGGTCTTGAGCTATGGATAGCTAGTTATTGAGGATCGAGGGATGTTTTGCATGGTTATCTCCTTGTGCATTAGAGTTTATGTTATTATTCATTGATGAGGAGTTCAGGAGATGATTTCCTTGGTTTGGGAATGGTTATTTTTGAGTTTTATCTTCTTGATTAGAGAGGTTTACATCCATGTTAGAATTTACATGATTCATATGTTGTTTGAACTAAGATATTGAATGTTGTTTTGGGTGTTGTTGAGGCTTCTCATTTGGGGTTGTTGATGGGGTCATTGTAATCCTGATCATTTAATTTATCAATCCAAGGTGGTTTCCATGGCTGTATGCAAGAGAGAAAGTAGAAAACTTGCTTGACAGTCAATTCTACTTGCAAAAATAAATCCTACTTGCTTGAAAGGAAAGTTGCATGAAAGGGAACTAATCTTAAATCCTATTTGCATGAAAGGAAATTTTCATGACATGGAACTAATCTAAGGAAAAATTTCATGAATTGAAAAGACTAAACTACTTCACAATTGTTGTAAATGAAAAGCTTTCTTGAATTCAAATTTAATCTAGAAATATGGAAGTACATTGCTGGTAAATGAAACTAGATCTATCCTATTTCCTCAGGCTGAAACAAGCCTTTCTAATCCCTTCCTTTTGATCAAATTATTACATTTTATTTATAGAATTTATATTCTATATCAATCCACTAAGAATGTGGATCTAAGATCCTATTTTTGAGGGGTCATTTATAAAACTTTAAGAAACTTGAAGTTGTTGTCCTCCATCATGCCACTTTTGTCTTAGTCGTTTTCTGATGCTTACTGCTCCTTCCTTGCTACAAATCACACCAAATTCTCAAAATCATTTTTATATCTTCAAATCTAGTTTCCAGATCATTTTGAATTTTCTAATTTTGTCGAGAAACAAGGGAGATATCATTGTTTTACTGAGACTTTGTTTTTGACTATTTTTGAATGCCTGATTTTTATGAAGTCTTCAATTCTCCATGTGAATGAAGGAATTATTCTTCACTTTTCTTTCCAAAATCAATGATCATTAACATGAATAACATGATATAATAATGCAACAACATTTGATTGATGTGGTAGCTTGAGTTATTTTTGGTGGAAGAAGGAATCATGAAATGTAATAACTGTGAGAGATCTTTGAACTAAACATAAAACAAATACTCATCCCATGAATTTTTGAATGATTGATGCTCCACGATTTTTCATGAATGTAGGAGTGTTTTGGGAGTCTTCTCTATCTTCTCATTACTTCTTCAAAGCCTTCTAAAGCTTTCAGGAGTTAACTGCTTCAAATGTTTGGAGCTCTCTGCTGCAAGTGTCTATGAAGCTTCTTCCTCCCATGAGTTATTTAATAACTCATTTATCTACATTATATCATCTTAAATACTTCACGAAGACATATTAGAGGAAATTTGGATCACATTTAATTACTAAAAATAAATCAAACATTTACTTTATATTCTACTTTAAACAAGCTAAAGAACTTTTAATCATCACTCAAATCCACTTTAACATTAGTGCATTAAGAAGAACTAGATGAGTTTCTTTGATAAAATATGAGACAATTTATGGTCTCATCAATTGTTAGGAGATCATTCGTGACACAAAATTTCACTTTTTAGGTTTTGGTAGAAGGACATGTTATGGTCTATAGTTTTATCTCATCATTGTTCCTGCCTAGAGGTTCATGTTCATATGATTTGGGAGGATGGTGGCAACATGTTGTGAGAGAATATGCATCTATTTTGGTTGTATG